>BMAO01034908.1:0-11687 GCA_019973975.1 Trichonephila clavata
TATCTTAACTGGAGACTTAAATGTTAATTTTACTTCAGAAGAAGCAAAGCCACTCATTGAATTTGAAACGGACACTGAATTTGACAATGAATACTGATTCTAGAGAAGGAACAACAATATAAGGAACCACGATTGATGCAGTTTCTTAAGTTTCTTGATTGACTGCAATCGAGGATTTTATATCTGTACTTCAGTTACCACACACCTATTGTGTCTTTCTTGGAAATGATGATGCCAGAAAATTGAAATAAAATATTATATTTCATACAATGAAAGAAGTTCGAATTTTATTTCATTAAAGTAAGTTCTCCCAGCAGTTTAATATAATTACATCTATTCCTGCTTTTACGGCCAACATGCCAAAGAAGTTTCACTTCTATTGCGTGGCTTTCCACGTTGCTTTATGTATAATCAAATTTATAAAATACAATAATCAAACAACATTCTGTTTACACATTATTCTTCCAATTATTTCAATAATGATTCTGCAATGGCAACTTAAAACCATTGACCACTAACTTCTCTTGGAGAGAATAATGTCGGTTGGAACTCCCCCCCCCGATGAGGGAGAAGAGAAAGTATAACACCCAACAACGACTTTATAAAATACTTGAAACACTTTTTGTATACTTAGATTTTCAGCCATTGAATATGTAAATATCAGTAAAACCCCGCTGCTTTGTTAATTGTGAATTTTTGTCTGTGGAGTTTCAATAAGATTTAGAGTAAAATTAATTCCGAGTTTCGTCTTAGTGTTTTTATGCAAAATTTGTTTATAACATGAGATTTGTATTTTGATTTTTATTTTAAATTGATAAATGCTTTTAAGATAAAAAAACTTTCGGAAGTGAATAATTTATATTTAGAATAAGTACTATATCAGCGGCAATAATAAAATTATCAGTAGTAAAAAAAATTCTAAAAGTGCTTTCTTTGCTATTTATACTCCAGGTTATGACGTTAGAATTCTAAAACATATTTTCAATTATTTGTTACCCCATGCATCTTAACATTTTTTATAATTATTAAGAGATGAAAACATGCATTACAAAACCTGTTTCCGTATTAAGAAAAATCCCAAAAATATTCCTTTTTTTTCTTCCTAATACAAAAATTTGAGTCATCAATTAGTTTAAATATCTTACAAAAAAAACAAATGATGTGTGTGTGTCTATATATATACATATATTATTCTTAAATATATTTCTCAATCATATTGTAATTGTTCGAAAACTGATGTTATTCTATTGCACAATGTTCAGTCATAAAACTAAAACAAAGCAAAACAAACAACTCATTTTACTTTCTTTTTAAAAAAAGCAAATTATAATTCATTATTATCAAGCTTTCGAAAGAAGATACCTCAACACATGTCAAAGATTTCAATAGAATGATTTTTATGGAAACTGAAATACAAAATATGTTCTAAAGTGAATTGTTCATTCTGTTGAGTTTTAGTTGAAGCAGAGAATGAAAAAAAATACAACTTAAATAAACCAAAAACATTTCATTATATCACTACTCTATTGCGTTAAAGATGAAACCACATAAAAAAGTGTCCACATAACAGTATCTTAATTATACGATATAGCTTGCACAAATTGCCAATCCACGTCTACATGATGCAGGTATTCACCGGAATTTCCATTAACAGCTTGTTTTATCACATTTCTTTTCTTTCTTTATTTTTCCTCGCTAACAAAAGCATAAATCTACTGGAGATCTAAGTAGTGTAAACTGTTAAGACGCAAGATGCATTCAGATATTAATTTAATTAAGGATTAACCAGAAGATCCGAGTAGTGGTAAAATTTGATGAGAAGAAATTGCTTTCAAAGAATTATTAAGAGAAAGAATTGATGATTCAAATGATAGAATACTGTGATGCATGAATCTACACCTCTTTATGAGATTGAGATGCATTTTTTATCTACTGGTCGTACCAAGACTATAAAGATTGCTTTTATTTGCTAAAACATTTAAATGAAATTACCTCAGTTGCCAAAATTGGAATCTTTGTATACTTAACTTTTGAAATATTTTTTGTGGGAAATATTTTCCTTTTTAAGACTGGAATAGTCATCATTTTTCTAACCAGGCAAAACCAGGCAATAAATTATAAAGTTATCTAAATTCGTAAATAAATTGTTTAGAATAATTCTGAATGATTTACATTCTTATTTCACAATTTCAAACAACAGGCCGAAGACACAGATGACACATCCATGCTTTACCGTACGAACTTGGTTAGTACAAACAAAACAGACAGATATGACAAAAACAAGGCAAGGTAAGACAAGATAGACAGATATACAAATCCGTTTTGATGGATAGATTGTTGAATATAAAGAAAATAGATAAATTGTTCACAATAAAGAACTACATAGCATTTCAGGGGATTCCAAGCCATTGCAGTATATGGAAATGAGAGGGCATATATGTTGGCCAAGAATTCATCCCAAATGACATAACCAGATCTTCCTTTATGCTTTCGGCATATAAAGAGTTATACAGGGCCCAGCATATTAACCTCCCCTGTTTCAAAAGGTAGTTACAAACAAACAAACAAAAGTCTTTTGTTGGTGAACAAAAATACGACGCATTTACATCAACTGGTTTAAAAAATTATGCCGATAAATGGCGTCCTCCAATGGAAAAACATTGACGAAGTCTTACCCGAAAGTTCCTCAGAACATTCCCCCTGGCGCTGTTTTGATTTCGTCTGATGAGGCCCACTTCCACTAGTCAGACACTGAATAAACAAAATTTTCTCTACTGGGCAGCAGAAAACCCTCAAGTGTACAAAATTCGTCCTACAACCCTGCAAGCACTAAAGGAGGCATTCACCCACCCAGGCAGTGGCTGCCATTTCCACTGGAATTTACACGAAGAGCTACTGACAACTTTCGGGAAGGACTTCCTCAATGTGTCCCATTGTAGGATGGTATTTAGTGGACATAATTTTTAAACCAATTAATGTAAAATGGCAAAATGCATCGTATTTGTTGTTCACTAATAAAAAATTTTCTCTGTTCTGTTTTGTTTGTTTGTAACTGCTTTTGAAACAGGGGAGGTTATGGATCCTGTATAATCTGCTGTATTAAATAAAATCGCTCCAGCCTGTATGTAGAGAAGCTTCGGTGGAGGGGGGGATGGACTCTTTTTTCGAATAAATCTACAAGAATTTCTAGTTCTTTGCCAGGAGCAGTCAGCATGGCTTGTTTTAGACTTGCCACTGGTCAGGAATTTTTTACAGAATTGCCAGTACAGAATGGGAATAACAGATTCCTATGTGTCCACTTTGTGACCATCGAGTACTCATGGCTGGGGGGGGGGGTCATCACAATATATGCTGCTGTTTAAACTGTATTTCTTTGAATGTTGTTGATTGTGTCTTTGGAGACTGCTTTTATCGTTCTTCATTGCATTAGCCAGCTCATCGACTTATGACTAAAGGGTAAGAAGCGGTCATAGGACAAAAAAAAATTAATATGGGCAAGGAAGTCTGTAGCAAAGCATGAGGAGTGGACAGTCTTTAAAGCAAGCTTCAGATTAAAATCAGACATGTAATTTGTTTGAAAAATGGGAGATATATCCAGATGGCGTAACGGAGAATACTTGGACATCCCCCCCCCCGAAAAATCAGGTTTTTATCTCAAGCCCAAATTTGTACTTGGCGTCAGTCAGGCTTTGGGCCCCCTAGAATCCTGTCCCCCCCCCTCGCGATGCAGGGAGGTGTACGTTACGCCACTGGATATATCCATATTAAATAAACATTATAAGCGTATAATCTTGAAAGACAGAACAAATAAAGTATTTATTTTCATTATCAAGTTTGAAAAGTTAGGAAATATTTCCATCTTCATATAAGTAATTACAAACTAAGAGAAAATAAAAATTTTCTTGTAAAAAAGTAATTAATTATTTTTTGGATGTTATGGATTAATAAGAAATTGATGAGAATCTTTTTCGAAAGTAATCTTCACTGTTTATATCAAAGCAGTTTCCATTTTTATATGAATATTCTCCTTTATCATGTATGTAGTGGCACAAGCACTGTTGCAGACTTTTCTCTTACTGGGCGTTTTAAAAAGAAAATATAACTTCCGAGTTGTGTTTCCGCTTAAGATCTCGTAAATCAAAAGAAAGTAGAATAAAAAGAAACCAGGAAATTAATTATAAGGAACTAAGTAATAACCTTCAAATAAAAAAAAAGAAGACCGTCCGTCAACAATTCTTTCGAGTCAAAAGATAAAGAGTGCAGCTCATATTTCGGGTGGGATCCGACACTGGGTCTAAATGTCGCGCTGACAAAGTTATTTTTAGCGACTCCTTTTTTGTTTAATTATCAAGGGACTATTGTTTTAGTTAATTTTTAAAAAACCGTATTTGATCATTTTTTTCAAATTAAAGCAATGCAACACGTATTAAAGCTGTAAAGATTTATTTCTGCATGTTGGCGTTGTTTGATCTGTCCATCAATACAAAATCCCCTGGTGGCTAAAACTGTTATTTGGACAACTTCGAATAGAAACATTTAAAAAAAAAAATGGGGGGTGGAGCCTTATTTTTGTATTATGAACCAAGCTCAAAGAAGTCCTCGCATTAAAATTAACAAAATTTATAAATTATATTTTTTTATACATTAGGATTTAATTTTCTTTTAATGGCTTATTAACGTCAAGACGAAATAGAAAGTTACCTTTTAAAAAAAGTCTTAAAATAACCTATAAAAAATATTCTAAAGAACCTAAAACCATAACATAATAAACTTAGAAATAATATTACAGTACAAGATCTCATAAATTAATAATAACATTTAGATAATAAATTATCTGCAAACAGCACGCAGGTGCGTAGCTACCGAGGTCTCCGAACTTCAGGGGGCCCAATATGTGCAAGCAAAAAATCGTAAAATGTTAAGAAGCCTCCAAAAAGAATCCCGAAGGAATTTCGATACAGGGCTCAATCAAGACTAGCTACGCCAGTAACAACAGAGGTAGGAAAATAATGACCAACACAAAGTTTTTTGTGGTCCGACAAAATAGTCCGAAAACTAAATAGAAAATGTTCTCTATATTTGGGTAAACCTGTTTTACACAACAAAAAAAATTCTACATGAAGTTCAACCAACAAAAACAAATACAAATGGAAGTTGGCTGACATTAATTTGCAGGCTGTGATAAGATTTTCAACAAGCAATCTCTATTCAGATTTTTTTTTAAAAAAACTGCAAAAAAGTTGTGGGGGTGGCCTATTTGGCACCCCTTTATCAACCGTCTTGCCTACCTAAAGGTGTGTGTGGGGGGGGGGAAGCATCACCAGCAACTTCCATAATAAATATTATTTTAGTTCTTTTCAAACACAATCAATCACAAGTGAAACTACAAAAGGAAACCCTAGGAGTGGTATATAAAGTGAGCAGTCTAATGTCTTGAATAACTCTAAGTAAACGCGACTAAGTGAACTAGACAAGGAGATTTTTACCTACGTATCACTGCAACAGCTGTCCGGCTCCTTCTCTCTTACATCTACAAAACCTATATATATAGACTTTATATAGTCAAACTAATTTAAACATCAGGGTTTCTTCTTGAGAGGTTGATAATTAACACGAATGCTAGCCCCAAAGTTTCCCCAAGAGGATTAGTGGAAAAATGACGCGTACAAATCCGTCACAAAGTTTAATAGGGGGTACATTTGTCTCATTAAACTGATTTTAAAATTAAATGTGCTTCTGTGTGCTACTATAGATGTTATAAAACTAGCACAATAAATAAATTAAATTAAACTGCCATTATTTTGTTTAACATATTTATTGATTTTAATAGTGCAATTTATAACTATTCTGAATTGTTATAAATTGGATTGTGTCCCCCAGAGTACCAATTGGTAATCAGTGTTCCTCGTCCTGGAGGCTCCCTGGATCACGGTTTTAATAGACAGGAACAAACTATTCTAGCCGCACTTTCGAAGTGGTTACCTTAAATCAACGAAATTTTCCGCGAAGGATCCAAAAGCTTTTTGAAATGTGTACCAACTGTTCTGAAACCGGCCTTCGCCTGCTCACATCCTCGAATGCCTAGGGCTCGCCAAGCAGGATTTAACTGACGATCCCTTTCTAGTGTTGGATATTTTGAGAGTGTACGACGTCATGGAACCTAGTCTATATATTTATTGATTTTAATAGAGCAATTTATATCTATTCTGAATAAGACCGCTTGGATTGTCCCCCCAGAGCACCATTGTATCAGTGTTCTCGTCCTGGAAGCTCCCTGGATCACGGTTTTAATAGACAGGAACAAACTATTCTAGCCCACTTTCGAAGTGGTTACCTTAAATCAACGAAATTTTCCGAAGGATCCGAAAGCTTTGAAATGTGTACCAACTGTTCTGAACCGGCCTCGCCTGCTCACATCCTCGAATGCCTAGGGCTCGCCAAGCAGGATTTAACTGACGATCCCTTTCTAGTGTTGGATATTTTGAGAGTGTACGACGTCATGGACCTAGTCTATATATTTATTGATTTTAATAGAGCAATTTATATCTATTCTGAATAAGACCGCTTGGATTGTCCCCCCAGAGCACCATTGGTATCAGTGTTCTCGTCCTGGAAGCTCCCTGGATCACGGTTTTAATAGACAGGAACAAACTATTCTAGCCCACTTTCGAAGTGGTTACCTTAAATCAACGAAATTTCCGAAGGATCCAAAAGCTTTGAAATGTGTACCAACTGTTCTGAACCGGCCTCGCCTGCTCACATCCTCGAATGCCTAGGCTCGCCAAGCAGGATTTAACTGACGATCCCTTTCTAGTGTTGGATATTTTGAGAGTGTACGACGTCATGGACCTAGTCTATATATTTATTGATTTTAATAGAGCAATTTATATCTATTCTGAATAAGACCGCTTGGATTGTCCCCCAGAGCACCATTGGTATCAGTGTTCTCGTCCTGGAAGCTCCCTGGATCACGGTTTTAAAGACAGGAACAAACTATTCTAGCCCACTTTCGAAGTGGTTACCTTAAATCAACGAAATTTTCCGAAGGATCCAAAAGCTTTGAAATGTGTACCAACTGTTCTGAACCGGCCTCGCCTGCTCACATCCTCGAATGCCTAGGGCTCGCCAAGCAGGATTTAACTGACGATCCCTTTCTAGTGTTGGATATTTTGAGAGTGTACGACGTCATGGACCTAGTCTATATATTTATTGATTTTAATAGAGCAATTTATATCTATTCTGAATAAGACCGCTTGGATTGTCCCCCCAGAGCACCATTGGTATCAGTGTTCTCGTCCTGGAAAGCTCCCTGGATCACGGTTTTAATAGACAGGAACAAAACTATTCTAGCCCACTTTCGAAGTGGTTACCTTAAATCAACGAAATTTTCCGAAGGATCCAAAAGCTTTGAAATGTGTACCAACTGTTCTGAACCGGCCTCGCCTGCTCACATCCTCGAATGCCTAGGGCTCGCCAAGCAGGATTTTAACTGACGATCCCTTTCTAGTGTTGGATATTTTGAGAGTGTACGACGTCATGGACCTAGTCTATATATTTATTGATTTTAATAGAGCAATTTATATCTATTCTGAATAAGACCGCTTGGATTGTTCCCCAGAGCACCATTGGTATCAGTGTTCTCGTCCTGGAAGCTCCCTGGATCACGGTTTTAATAGACAGGAACAAACTATTCTAGCCCACTTTCGAAGTGGTTACCTTAAATCAACGAAATTTTCCGAAGGATCCAAAAGCTTTGAAATGTGTACCAACTGTTCTGAACCGGCCTCGCCTGCTCACATCCTCGAATGCCTAGGGCTCGCCAAGCAGGATTTAACTGACGATCCCTTTCTAGTGTGGATATTTTGAGACTGTACGACGTCATGGACCTAGTCTATATATTTATTGATTTTAATAGAGCAATTTATATCTATTCTGAATAAGACCGCTTGGATTGTCCCCCCAGAGCACCATTGGTATCAGTGTTCTCGTCCTGGAAGCTCCCTGGATCACGGTTTTAATAGACAGGAACAAAACTATTCTAGCCCACTTTCGAAGTGGTTACCTTAAATCAACGAAATTTTCCGAAGGATCCAAAAGCTTTGAAATGTGTACCAAACTGTTCTGAACCGGCCTCGCCTGCTCACATCCTCGAATGCCTAGGGCTCGCCAAGCAGGATTTAACTGACGATCCCTTTCTAGTGTTGGATATTTTGAGAGTGTACGACGTCATGGACCTAGTCTATATATTTATTGATTTTTAATAGAGCAATTTATATCTATTCTGAATAAGACCGCTTGGATTGTCCCCCAGAGCACCATTGGTATCAGTGTTCTCGTCCTGGAAGCTCCCTGGATCACGGTTTTAATAGACAGGAACAAACTATTCTAGCCCACTTTCGAAGTGGTTACCTTAAATCAACGAAATTTTCCGAAGGATCCAAAAGCTTTGAAATGTGTACCAACTGTTCTGAACCGGCCTCGCCTGCTCACATCCTCGAATGCCTAGGGCTCGCCAAGCAGGATTTAACTGACGATCCCTTTCTAGTGTTGGATATTTTGAGAGTGTACGACGTCATGGACCTAGTCTATATATTTATTGATTTTAATAGAGCAATTTATATCTATTCTGAATAAGACCGCTTGGATTGTCCCCCCAGAGCACCATTGGTATCAGTGTTCTCGTCCTGGAAGCTCCCTGGATCACGGTTTTAATAGACAGGAACAAACTATTCTAGCCCACTTTCGAAGTGGTTACCTTAAATCAACGAAATTTTCCGAAGGATCCAAAAGCTTTGAAATGTGTACCAACTGTTCTGAACCGGCCTCGCCTGCTCACATCCTCGAATGCCTAGGGCTCGCCAAGCAGGATTTAACTGACGATCCCTTTCTAGTGTTGGGATATTTTGAGAGTGTACGACGTCATGGACCTAGTCTATATATTTATTGATTTTAATAGAGCAATTTATATCTATTCTGAATAAGACCGCTTGGATTGTCCCCCCAGAGCACCATTGGTATCAGTGTTCTCGTCCTGGAAGCTCCCTGGATCACGGTTTTAATAGACAGGAACAAACTATTCTAGCCCACTTTCGAAAGTGGTTACCTTAAATCAACGAAATTTTCCGAAGGATCCAAAAGCTTTGAAATGTGTACCAACTGTTCTGAACCGGCCTCGCCTGCTCACATCCTCGAATGCCTAGGGCTCGCCAAGCAGGATTTAACTGACGATCCCTTTCTAGTGTTGGATATTTTGAGAGTGTACGACGTCATGGACCTAGTCTATATATTTATTGATTTTAATAGAGCAATTTATATCTATTCTGAATAAGACCGCTTGGATTGTCCCCCCAGAGCACCATTGGTATCAGTGTTCTCGTCCTGGAAGCTCCCTGGATCACGGTTTTAATAGACAGGAACAAACTATTCTAGCCCACTTTCGAAGTGGTTACCTTAAATCAACGAAATTTTCCGAAGGATCCAAAAGCTTTGAACTGTGTACCAACAGTTCTGAACCGGCCTCGCCTGCTCACATCCTCGAATGCCTAGGGCTTGCCAAGCAGGATTTAAGTGACGATCCCTTGCTGGTGTTGGATATTTTGAGAATGTACGACGTCATGGACCTAGTCTATATATTTATTGATTTTAAATAGAGCAATTTATATCTATTCTGAATAAGACCGCTTGGATTGTCCCCCCAGAGCACCATTGGTATCAGTGTTCTCGTCCTGGAAGCTCCCTGGATCACGGTTTTAATAGACAGGAACAAACTATTCTAGCCCACTTTCGAAGTGGTTACCTTAAATCAACGAAATTTTCCCGAAGGATCCAAAAGCTTTGAAATGTGTACCAACTGTTCTGAAACCGGCCTCGCCTGCTCACATCCTCGAATGCCTAGGGCTCGCCAAGCAGGATTTAACTGACGATCCCTTTCTAGTGTTGGATATTTTGAGAGTGTACGACGTCATGGACCTAGTCTATATATTTATTGATTTTAATAGAGCAATTTATATCTATTCTGAATAAGAACCGCTTGGATTGTCCCCCCAGAGCACCATTGGTATCAGTGTTCTCGTCCTGGAAGCTCCCTGGATCACGGTTTTAATAGACAGGAACAAACTATTCTAGCCCACTTTCGAAGTGGTTACCTTAAATCAACGAAATTTTCCGAAGGATCCAAAAGCTTTGAAATGTGTACCAACTGTTCTGAACCGGCCTCGCCTGCTCACATCCTCGAATGCCTAGGGCTCGCCAAGCAGGATTTAACTGACGATCCCTTTCTAGTGTTGGATATTTTTGAGAGTGTACGACGTCATGGACCTAGTCTATATATTTATTGATTTTAATAGAGCAATTTATATCTATTCTGAATAAGACCGCTTGGATTGTCCCCCCAGAGCACCATTGGTATCAGTGTTCTCGTCCTGGAAGCTCCCTGGATCACGGTTTTAATAGACAGGAACAAACTATTCTAGCCCACTTTCGAAGTGGTTACCTTAAATCAACGAAATTTTCCGAAGGATCCAAAAGCTTTTGAAATGTGTACCAACTGTTCTGAACCGGCCTCGCCTGCCTCACATCCTCGAATGGCCTAGGGCTCGCCAAGCAGGATTTAACTGACGATCCCTTTCTAGTGTTGGATATTTTGAGAGTGTACGACGTCATGGACCTAGTCTATATATTTATTGATTTTAATAGAGCAATTTATATCTATTCTGAATAAGACCGCTTGGATTGTCCCCCCAGAGCACCATTGGTATCAGTGTTCTCGTCCTGGAAGCTCCTGGATCACGGTTTTAATAGACAGGAACAAACTATTCTAGCCCACTTTCGAAGTGGTTACCTTAAATCAACGAAATTTTCCGAAGGATCCAAAAGCTTTGAAATGTGTACCAACTGTTCTGAAACCGGCCTCGCCTGCTCACATCCTCGAATGCCTAGGGCTCGCCAAGCAGGATTTAACTGACGATCCCTTTCTAGTGTTGGATATTTTGAGAGTGTACGACGTCATGGACCTAGTCTATATATTTATTGATTTTAATAGAGCAATTTATATCTATTCTGAATTAAACCGTTTGGATTTGTCCCCAGAGTACTATTGGTATCAGTGTTCTCGTCCTGGATGGCTCCCTGGATCCACGGGTTTTAATAGACAGGAACAAACTATTCTAGCCCACTTTCGAAGTGGTTACCTTAAATCAACGAAATTTTCCGAAGGATCCAAAAGCTTTGAAATGTGTACCAACTGTTCTGAACCGGCCTCGCCTGCTCACATCCTCGAATGCCTAGGGCTCGCCAAGCAGGATTTAACTGACGATCCCTTTCTAGTGTTGGATATTTTGAGAGTGTACGACGTCATGGACCTAGTCTATATATTTATTGATTTTAATAGAGCAATTTATATCTATTCTGAATAAGACCGCTTGGATTGTTCCCCCAGAGCACCATTGGTATCAGTGTTCTCGTCCTGGAAGCTCCCTGGATCACGGTTTTAATAGACAGGAACAAACTATTCTAGCCCACTTTCGAAGTGGTTACCTTAAATCAACGAAATTTTCCGAAGGATCCAAAAGCTTTGAAATGTGTACCAACTGTTCTGAGCGGCCTCGCCTGCTCACATCCTCGAATGCCTAGGGCTTCGCCAAGCAGGATTTAACAGACGATCCCTTTCTAGTGTTGGATATTTTGAG
>BMAO01034909.1:0-20512 GCA_019973975.1 Trichonephila clavata
ACGTAAGTGGACTGAAGAGTCTCTAACACATATTGTTCACGACACACAATCACGACACAGTTTTCTTGTGGACTTGCGTTTATTAATTACTCATAACTTCTGTACATTTACATTGGAGTTGCAGGGCATGCGCAGTTCAGGCAGCGCAATTGGGATTGCGCAGACACAGTTTATACATACATTACTACAGACACAACAACACACTCTACTCTCTTAATTACACAAATAGCGCTTCGTATGCCGTGAACTGACATACCGCCCCACATTGCACTGGTTACACCATGCAATCACTGTATTAATAATTTACACAAAATATATCTAATTGTTCATCACTTAAATTCCACAAAAGACACTTAACGAAATGCACTATATCATTGAAAATAAATTTTAAAAAAAAACAATTCACTTAAATTGGTTAAAACACACACAAAAAATTTTTTTAGCAACAGTATTTAATCATTTGGCATTGGCAAAACACAAACTTTAGATATGGCTCTTTTACAAGTACTAAATTGAGTTTTCACTTTAACTACACGAATTTTGTTATCGACTCCTAAATAAACTTGAATAATTCTTCCTAATAACCACTTGTATGGTGGCAAATTCTCTTCAATTAAGAGTACTAAATCTCCAACTTTTACATTATTTTTTTCGAACATAATTCAAAAGTGAAAAAGCACCAACATGAAAGTATTTGTTATGCAAATATTCAATTATCATACATGACAGTTTATGGATTTTAGGCAAATAATTTGATGTTTTTGATTAAAAGGAAAATTTGTATTACCTAATCGGCCACCCACTCTAAGCACTCCATCTGAATCTAAAAATGGATTGAAACTTTTCAACTTACTTTTTGGCAAGATAGGTTTTTGTTTTTCTATACATTTTATTTCTACTGAAAATTCTTGCCTTTGTACACTTTTTATTAAGAAGATCTCTGCTTTCTCCAATTCATCTACTGTTAGTGGGCCACTGGCTTTGACCTTCCTCCTCAGGTTGTTTACGAACCTAAAAATATAACTTAAGATACGCAAAAGGGTTAAATAGTTATTACTAAGGTTACACAAATTGTTCACAAAGTCATTCACACAAATGTAAAAAAGTGGCACTTCATTCTCAAGTTTTTCACGGACACTGTTCTTCAGTTCTGAATTGTACGCATCGTTGTTTTCACTAATGTTCACAGGTTTGTTCGGATAATCACTGCCAGATAGAAACTCTGGACCGTTCCACCACATTTCTTGGTTCAGAAGTTTGTCAGGATCTACTCCACGAGAAATCAAATCTGCAGGATTCTGGTTGGATAGCACATGTTTCCATTGCCGTACAGGGAACAAATCTTGAAGCTTAGCAATTCTATTCTGCACAAATGTTTTAAGGTCCATCGGTTCATTTTGTAGCCAAGACAACACTATCATTGAATCAGTCCACAGATAAACTTTAACTGATTCCAGCTTCAAGGCATCAATCACTCTTTTCACAAGTTTGGACAAAAGGACAGCGGCGCACAGTTCCAATTTTGGAATAGTTAGACTCTTAATTGGTGAAACTCTCGATTTGCTAGTAACTAATCTCACTAACGTCACTCCCGAATTATTTTTTGATTTGCAATACACTGCAGCTCCATAGCAACGCTCTGACGCATCAGAAAACCCATGAATCTCTATAGATGAAGGATTCTCAATCACCACACGTCTTTGGATATTGATGTTATTTAGGCTCTCTAGCCCAATTAACAACTGGTGCCATTCATCATACACTTTCTTTGGGAGTGGATCTTTCCAGTCAATACTAAGTCCCCAAAGCCTCTGCATAAACATCTTGGCGTTGGACACCACGGGTCCCACAAGACCCAAAGGATCAAACAGTCTCGCAATAGTTGACAAAACGCTTCTCTTGGTATACGAATCACTAAGTATCACGTCAATTTTAAACGAAAAAGTGTCTCTTCCTGAGAGTCCCAGGACACACCTAAGGTTTTGGTCTCATTTGGTCTAGAAAATTCGTAGATTCCCTTTATACTCTGCGAAAGTTCAGGATGATTTCCCCTGATTTTATGCAATTCCATGCCTGCACTTTTCAAAATTTCAATTAACTGATATCGTAGCTCCTTAGCCTTTTCTAAGGTGTCCGCCCCGCATAAAGCATCGTCCATGTAGAAATTGCTTCGAAGGACTGGTGCTGCTATCGGGAATTTATTTTCTTCATCATAGGACAATTGTTTCAATGTTCGTTGCGCTAAGTATGGGGCACTGGTCGTCCCGTACGTGACTGTTTGAGGCTCATATGTTTTTACTCGGTCGTGTTTATTGTCCTTCCACAGTATTTGTTGCAGACATCGTTGTTCGGAATCAATTAGGATCATTCGATACATTTTTTTAATGTCCGCAGTCAGTGCATATCTGTAAGTACGGAATCTAATCATCTGGGCATATAAGTCATCTTGGATGACTCCTCCATTATACTGAATATCATTCAGTGATAATCCATTATCTGTAGGACTAGACGCATTGTAGACCACTCTCACCTTAGTAGTACTTTTTTCGGGTCTATAGACGCCATGATGAGGTAAGAAATAGTTCATCTTCGAATTATTTTCTCCTAATTTCACTTCTTTCATATGTCCCAATTGTTCATATTCTTGCATGAATTCTCTATACAATTTTAGATATTGTGGATCCCTTTCCAATCTAAGCCACAATGCATTTAATCGTTTGAGAGCAATGCCCCTGGAATTCCCTAAACAATTTGGATCACCCTTAAGGGGTATTTTAACTATATACCCTTCCCTCCTCGTCTCTAGAATGTGTTTTCATAAAGTGTTCCTCACATAAACTAGCCTCATTATTTTTTGTTTGCACTATCTCCCCATTTTCTACTTCCCAAAATTTTTGCAACGTTTTATTTAAATCCTCGTCCTTAACTAAACCGCAATGAACTTTAGTTTCATTAAATGAATCTACATTACCACTTACAACGTAACCAAAAACCGTGTTTTGTAAAATTAGATCTGAATTTTTTATCGTAAATTTTTCCGGTCTCAATAGTTCAAAAAATATTTCTGCACCTAACAACATGTCTATTTTATCTGGAATATTAAAACGTTCATCAGCTAACTCCACTATTTCTGAAAAATTAACACTAGTATTAAACGTATTACTTGGAATAAAATCTGTGATTTTCTTAACTACTAACATATTTAAATCCTTCACGAATGTATTATTTTTATTTGAAATTGTCGTTTTAACGCAACCGTTAATTTATTGACGCACTCCTTAGTTATAAGACAAACCATACTGCCTCCATCTAACAAACACATACAATCATGCCAATTCGAATATTTATCCTTAATTAATACGCGAGCTGTGCTCAGTAAGCATCTTTTAATTTTGTTATGACTAAATGTAGTCGCCACGATTTCTTGCTTGTTTATATTTGAATTAGGAACGAACGGAGGGGCAGAAGAATTAAAAGATATGGTTTGCGATCTCTCTTCAAGGACCGAAGGAGGCCCGATTTGGGGAGTTGGGATACTTTTTATTTCTCTTTGAAAATGAAGCAATTTATTATGCGGCTTCTTACAAATTATGCAATTTCTAGAGCGACACTGTTTTACACAACATTCTGGGGATAGACATTTAAAGCACATTTTATTGTTTTTAACAAAATCTACTCTTTCATTTATCGAAAAACCTTTAAACTGAGGGCAAAATTGCAAAGCATGTGCTTCATTTTTACACAACACACATTTTTCACTCTTTATTTCAGAAAAAAATACACTCGAAACTCCTCTCTGACTTCGCGAGCTGTTATATCTCTGATGTTTATTGAACTCAAATCGTTTATTTTCATTTCCAGTGAAGGACCTGGAAAATGTATTAGACTCGCTTTTAAATTTACCTTTAGAAGATAAATAAATATCACACATTCTCACCCTAACTCGTGGGGTTTAAAAAATGTTTCTCCTTGTTTTACATTAATATGTGAGTCACTAATTCTCTGTCAAGAGTGCTCATCATTTTATCCGCAACAATTAATTCACATACTGACTTAAATTCATTAACATTTCATAACTGACAGTAATACTCAAATGTTGCACTTAACCTAGACGCAAATTGAACATAACTCTCTGAATTTAATTTTTGAGTTTTACGAAAATTATTATAGCATTCTTGCGGTGTAGGCTGAAATTCTTTCAAAACTAAATTTTTTTAGTTTTTCATAACTGCGCAATTCTTCCTCTGACACATAAATCATTAAGTTATTCGCTCTCTCTCCTAAGATATTTAAAAGAATTTCCGATTTCCATTCTTCGGGAACCTCTTTCGTTTTGAATGCTTTCTCTAATGACTGAAAAAATAAATTATATGACTCAACACGCGAGGGTACAGAGATAGTTAATGTTTTTACACTTTTTATTAACGTTTCGATACTAATATTGTTACATGTTTCGGTGGCGCTCACTGTTGAAAGTGAAGAATCATGTGTTAAATCTTTCCGAATATTAGCAAGCTCTAATTGCTTCTCTAACTGTGCTAACTTAATTTTCTCTAACTCTAAATTTGCTTCACTCGCAGATTTTTTAATTCTCGTTTCTTCAACGGCATAGTCAATAACAGTTTTAACTAATTCTGTGTCTGCATTATACACTTCACTACTTTCAATTAAAATTTTCAAATCAAGAACTTTTGCATTATCTGGCACAGTTAGTTTTAATTCCTCCGCGACAAGTTTTAACTCGTCTTTCTTCAACTTAGCAATTAAAGACATAATTAAATAATTAACATTCTCACAAAAATTCAAAGAACATTGCTCTCACCTCACATCACTGGCTGCCGAACTTGGCTGTTTACACAAATCACTGTTTGCCGCACTTGGCTTTTCACTTAGTCTCTTTTTTTTAATCCATAGGTTTTACTCTGGCCTCATAGGACCAATGTTTAATTCGATAGCTCTAACACGTAAGTGGACTGAAGAGTCTCTAACACATATTGTTCACGACACACAATCACGACACAGTTTTCTTGTGGACTTGCGTTTATTAATTACTCATAACTTCTGTACATTTACATTGGAGTTGCAGGGCATGCGCAGTTCAGGCAGCGCAATTGGGATTGCGCAGACACAGTTTATACATACATTACTACAGACACAACAACACACTCTACTCTCTTAATTACACAAATAGCGCTTCCTATGCCGTGAACTGACACACTTGAAAAGATTTTCTCATATTTCCCTCTGGATTTCCTTAAAAAAATCAGTGTTAAAATGATTTTACGTCTCATGCTATCATGGTTTAACGTTGCTTCTGATTATTTGTTCCTCACATAGTTTCTTGGAGATCATATGCATATTTTATTTTATACTGTCCATATAGGATATATATATTTCAGTTATCATTATAGTTATTTATCATTGTTTGTACTCATTCTTTTGCTCTTTGCAATCAAATAATAATTTTTAATAGCAATGTTGCAAAAAAGTATTGTTTCAATAATTAATTTTTTAGCAACATGGTTTATTATTTGTTTCATTCAGTACTGTTGTTTGTTCTGAACTATTTCAACGGGGAACTGTTTTAGGTAGATTTTGATTTTAGTTCATACTAATTAAATGTTTTTAGTATTTAATTATATCTAATATAGATGTATTACAGAGATGTTAGATAGTTTTATATGAGGTATGGGTGCAATGCTAATTTAATATTTTTCAGTTGAAGGCTTCCTAATATTTCTTATTTATGGTAGTTTTTGGTGAATCAGTTTATCAATAATTTTTTCTTTCGGTTCATCTATTGCAGGTTATTTCACCCATAGTTTCCATAGCAGAAACTCACTACTGCTATCACTTTTCTGTAATAATTTTTATTTATGTCTGCATTCATTCATATCTATTTACTCTTTAGCTTGATAATTTTCTCTCTTACATTGAAATATTTGTTTTTGTTAAATTATTATTTACCTTGAGGCCAAATTACAATTTGTTTAAAATTATTTCTAATGTGAACATTCATTTGAAAAAAATATTTTTAGTTTTTGGTTATACTACTTTTTATACACACACAGGGTTTTACCCTCACTAAAAAATTAGATGAATTTTTGTTTTTAAAACTTAACCCGTGCGAAGAACGGGCATTTCAGCTAGTAATATATATTATGTTTGAAAGTGTAAACCTTTTTGTATGCATTTATTAAAGTATATAAGTATATATTATCTGGTTTCGGGACGCGGCGTAATTAGAACAACTGATATTAACACTAAAGGTGCAGCGCTTGGTTTTTTTTTTTTTTTAAATAAAACCAGATGAGTGGTTGATTTATATGAAAATGTATATATTTGTTACAAGGTCTACTATATTTGTAAATATGGGAATTGTATAATGTTCATGTTGGTAGAATGTCATATTTTGGAATACGAATTGATCCAGTTTCCTTTCGGGGCGGCAGTCCCTGAATCTTTTGCTGTTGTAGAAATGATGTGTGGTTGCTATCACAGGAGAATAATGCCGTGTGAAGAATTATGATATGTAAAATTTTTTTATTACTACTTAAGGTTAGTCGGTACCCCCTATACCGCTAATGTTAAATTGAGCTATTTTATGTACCTTTTCTCAGAAACTGTTAAATACTTCCAATTTTGTCTGTATATTAATTATATTTTTATATTTATGCTGAAGTGAGATTTTTTAAATATATTGTTAAGTTTTTTCAAAATCATTCAACGTAAAAGTATCACTATGAATTTTTTGAAACGTCATTTTTTTTTCACGATAACTGACTTTAAAAAAATATTTTTGGAATATTAAAAAAAGCTCACTTTAGTATTTATAGTTTTATATCAGTAATATACAGTGTAGATTGTGCAAGAGTTTCCATTGAATAGGTTCTGAGAAAAAAGAACACGCAGTTTGAAATTTATGATTTTGAGAAAAATGCATTCTTAATATGAAATGTCACTTCATCACAAAAATTATGAATTACAACATGTATTTGTCCCATTTTATTACACCTTAGCTTATCCTATATTTATTTCAAGACTTTTTTCTTTCCTATTTTACTTAAATTGCCCAGAAAATACATACATGGCATTTTTCAGTTTTCGTTTAACGAGATGTTTTGTAATATTTACATTAGTTTTCTCAAAACCTGTATCAATTTTTGAAGAAGTTTTACATGTGATGAAAGACAAACATCAAAGTTGAGAATAAAACATCATGAATGCCTTGAAATAATGTATCAAAATGTGAAAGCAAGGATTTGGAAATATGTGATTATGCGACATTTCGAAAGTTTTCATTAATGTTTTGTATATTTGCATGCAAACAGTAATTCTAAAAGCATCGGATCTCAAAAGTTTTTCTAAATTTGGTCAAATGATTTCTAAAACAGTCAAAATAATACTTTTTTATGCTTTTAAACATGAAATTTATGTATTTTTACGTATATAACAAGCTTTATCTGCAACGACAAAAAAAAATCACATATCAGATATCTATGTACTTTTTATGGAGCAACTTTTTGAAAACTAAAGCTTAAAAACTTGTCTGTACAATAAACATTTATATTTTTACTGAAGTGAAATCTTTCAAATATACTTTTTAGTTTTTTCAAAACATACTTTTACGTAGCATCACTGTGAATTTTTCAAAAATTGTCATCCTTTTTTCCATTATCTAGTCTAAAATCAAATATTTAGGGAATATTTTCAGAATCTCACTTCAGTATATATAGTTACATATCAGTAATATGCAGGGAAAGTCGCAGGGGCATTCATTCAGTAAATTCTGAGAAAAAGAAACACGTAGTTTTAAAATAACATTGAGGAAATAGCATTTTTACCATAATATGTCACTTCATCACAAAAATTATGAATTACAACATGTATTTGTCCCATTTTATTAAAATTCAGCATCTTTTCAATGTATTTTTAATAAAATAGGAAACAAAAAAGTCTTAAATATCGCAGAAAATAATACATAGCATTTTTCAGTTTTTATCTATTGATATATTTTGTAGATTTGCATCAATTTTCTCAAATTCTGTATCAATCTGTGAAATTCATACATAACAAATATCCAAGTGGACAATGAAGTATCATAAATACAATATATAAAAATGTATCAATATAATTTGGTATGAATTTGTGGTTAGTTTTTGGTTATACCAGATTTAACGACATTTCGAAAGTTTTCATTGGGTTTTTGCTTACACCGAGACGGGGAAATATTTAAGGCAAAAATATCTATACACTTGAAGAAGCCCGTGCAACGCCGGGTCATGCAGCTATATATATATATATAGGCTATACTATTAAAATTCGAAGGTAAGCAAACGTTTGTATGTACCTATCTATCTATGTGCGTCTATCTTCTCACGAATAGCACCACGCAGAAACTCGCGGAAGGTACCAAAAGATCAGAAATTATCTGAGGAGGCCGTATTGACCATAAAAATTCCGATATTGCAATTAGTTAAAAAGGTATTACTTAAAAACCTTAAAACGCCTAATTGTTTTACTCCTGAGGGTTGTTTATACGAAGATTGAAAAAATTGCCTAAAAATTACGGATTTAAAAAAGTTTTTGTGTTTTCGGTCTAATACTTTTTTTACAAGAACCCATTAAAGTAAACCCATTTTTTATTTATATTTCATTCTTTTTGACTATACTTTTTATTTATTCTGATTCGTTATGTCATATTTAATGTCTGGCTGATTAGCAATTAATTACTTGCAGTTAAATATTGAATTGTAGCTGTGGCAACACTACATTTTATTTCCGGTCTTTTTGAAATTTTGTCTTTTCTTGACAACAACGTGATTCCATCAAGTAATTTCAATTGCTTATTTTACTATTATTTTAATTAATATTATTTTAATTTACATTTCAGATGACTTATTAATCAATATTCTTAATATTTCTATTCCTTTTGCATTGATTATTTTGTAATATTAATATTCTATGTTGTATCAATTAAGTCCATTTTACTATTTTAAATTTAAAATAAGAAATTGTTAAAATCTGGATTGCTCACTTTGTTTTTTGTTATATGTTACATCATAAATATGTGTTTGTATTAATAATAATTTCTATTTCAGCATTTTTATACTACAAATCAATATTGTTCTTTTCATTGATTATTTTGTAACATCAATTAGTATTACTTATAAATTAATATTTTTTCATTTCTACGTTGTATGAACTAAGTCTATTTTACTATTTTAGGTTCTAAATAAGAAATTGTCAAAATTAGAATTCTTTAATTTACTATCATATTATTATAATAAGAATTTCTATTATAGCTTTTTTTAAGTAGTTATTTCACAGGTTAAAATTGATTGCATTTTAATAATTCAATCTCCATATTCTGAATTTATGATTTTAACAACAGAAAGCAGGGCTTATAGTTGCATAGTTATCTTTTTGCTTTGTTTAATGATTTCCATTTGCGATGCCCAAACGGAAAAGAAGCATGCCCGTAAACGGCAGGCAATTAGAGAGCGGGAAAGAAGAGTTGCTGAAACTGAAGAAGGAAGAAACAAACGATTGTCAGCCATGGTACAACGTGACCAGGATAGAAGAGCGGAGGAATCGGAAGAACAGAGAAGTCACCGATTGGCTGCCATGGTACAACGTGACCAGGATAGAAGAGCGGAGGAATCGGAGGAACAGAGAAGTCACCGATTGGCTGCCATGGTACAACGTGACCAGGAGAGAAGAGCGGAGGAAACGGAAGAACAGAGAAGTCACCGATTGGCAGCCATGGCACAACGTGACCAAGAGAGAAGAGCGGAGGAAACGGAAGAACAGAGAAGTCATCGACTGTCAACCATGGCACAGCATGCAAGAGGACGCCGTCTGAACGTCACTGAAGAACAAAATTTCCTTCAGATACAAACTTTTTATGCCGCAAGAACCTTTCTTTACCCGGTTGTTGAAGAGCATAACTGTCGAGAAATGGGCAATGTTTGTTTGAAATGTGGTTTTTTTTGTATTTTGGGGCAGAAAAGAATGTCAGAGGAGCTTACACCCATTGCTGCCATAATGGGAAGATAATTGAAGAAGCTTCAACATATCCAGTAAAAATGGAAGGATTGATGGATGGTAGCCATGATTTATCTGAGCGTTTCAAGAAAAACATAAGGTCATACAACAGTGCTCTGTCCTTTGCTTCAATGGGCGCACAGATTGTACCACCTGCCGGTAGAGGAGCATATTGCTTTAGAATTCATGGTCAAATTTATCACAGGACTTCTCATTTACATCCAGCTCAAGCAGGAGAAGAAAAATTTGCTCAGTTATATGTTTTGGATTCTGAGCTTGCTACTTGTTGACGAATGGAGCGTTGTCGAAATTCTGAATGCAATCCGGAACTGATGCAAAGACTTGACGAGGTAATTAGACGAGTCAACCCTTTTGCAGCTGCTTACAAAATGATGTGGAAACTAGAGCAGCAGGTGATTTGCGAAGAAGGACATGAGACGACAGAAAACGTTACCATGTACAACAGTGATGAGAGACTTGATTCTGACTAGCACACAGAGGACGATATAATGCTCCTAAAACAAATGAGGTTGCAATGGTGTTTAAAAGCTCTGATGGCATTCCACCGAATAACCGGGATATCTGCATTAATCCCAAACAACGCCAAGTGTGCAAGATTAGTACTCTCAATCCTAACAGCGATCCAATGACTTACGTTTTGTTTTTTCCATGTGGGGAGAAAGGTTTTCGCGTTAATCAAAGTTTTACCGAGTTACAGTTTTATGTGCACCGTTTATCAGTTAGGAAAGATATTTTCAATCCTATTTTGTATGGAGGTACGCTTATGCAGCAGTATGTTGTTGATTCTTATGTTAAGGTTGAGAGTAACCGTTTGAATTTAATTCATCACAATCAGAGGACGCTGCGAGTTGAATCGTATTTGGGTCTTGCTGACCACGTGAATGCTCTGGCTACCGAAGCTGGCATGAGGGCAGGTGTTACCCTCATTCTGCCATCAAGTTTCATTGGAATTCCTAGAACAATGCAACAGAACTTTCAGGATGCCGTGTCGGTTGTTAGAGATTTTAGTAAGCCCGACTTGTTTTTCACTTTCACTTGCAAACCAAAGTGGAAAGAGATCAAAGACAACGTTTTTCCTGGACAAAAGCCTCATGATCGTCCCGAATTAGTTGCCAGAATTTTCGACATCAAGAAGAAAGCACTTTTACAAGATTTGAAAAAAAATGGTTTTTTTTGGTCGCATAGTCGCAGACATTCATGTCATAGAGTTTCAGAAGAGAGGACTACCACACATGCATCTATTGCTGATATTAGCAGAAGAGGATAAAATAAGGGACCCGGAGAGCATCGATCGGATAGTCACAGCAGAACTTCCAGACAAGACAGTGGATCCTAGAATGCATGAAATTGTCAAATCTACAATGATTCTTGGACCTTGTGGTGTGTTGAACCCCAATGCTCCATGTACCGTTGATGGTGTTTGCACAAAGGGATACTCCAAGCAATTTAGAGAAACAACTGCTGAGAACATTAATGGTTATCCTATGTATAGGCGTCGTGACAACGCAAGCCATATTGTGATAAATGGCAATGTTGTTGATAATAGGTGGATCGTTTCGTATAACCCATACCTCCACAAGAAATACAATGCCCATATTAATGTGGAACTCTGCAGTTCGCTCAAGTCCGTCAAGTATATCTTCAAGTACGTTTACAAGGGTCATGACTGTGCGAAGGTGTCTACGAGGACAATTGCCAAGGGCTAATTACATGGGATGAGATACAGACCTTTTTGAATGCACGATATGTATCTGAACCTGAAGCAATGTGGCGAATTAAAATACATGAGAAATCCCATGCAATCATTCGTTTGCCAGTGCATTTGCCAAACATACAGCCTGTGTACTTCTATGATAATGAAGAGCGTCAAGCACTGGAAAGAGCGGCTCAAAGGAATACCATGCTGTCAGCTTGGTTTGAATTGAACCGAACAAATCTTGATACCAACAGATACACATATGCTGACATTCCGAAGAATTTTGTTTGGAAGAACAATAAATGGGAGAGACGTGTACGATTGGGAGACCGAATTGTGTCAAGGTTATATTCCGAAAGTCTGAAAGACATTGAACGATTTCATCTACGAATGCTTCTGTTTCATGTTCCGGGAGTTAAGTTTTTTGAAGAGTTACGAACCTTTGAGGGTGTTGTGATGATTTCTTTTAAAGAGGCGTGTTGTGCTAGGAATTTGTTGGAAGATGATGGTGAGTGGAGAAACTGCTTGAGGGAGGCATGTAGCTTTCAAATGCCCTCAAAGTTAAGGCAGTTATTTACTTTTATTTGTGTTTTTTTGCAATCCAGCATCACCTCTGGCACTTTGGGAAGAATTCAAATCTTATTTGTGTGAAGATTTTGAGTTATATACCTCAGTACAGCAAAGTGTAGATCTTGCATTGCTCAACATAACCGATCAACTTCATGCTCACAACATGACCCTTATGAGCATTGGATTGCCATAACCTACCATTTCTCACGCATATGTCAAGACAGATATTTATTTACAACTTAGGAAAAAAAAGCAAGAAGGTGAGAGACTAGTGTCAATGTTGAACCTGGAGCAGCGTACAATTTTCGATGCAGTTATTCTTGCAATCCAAGATGTTGATGAGGCTTCATCTAAGGCATTTTGTATGAGTGCCTTTGCTGGGTCAGGCAAAAGTTTTTTATTCAATGCCATAATTAATTCAGTAAGAGGATTGGGGGGAATTGTTGTTTCTGTTGCATGGACTGAAATTTCAGCTATAATTTTGGAAGGTGGCAGAACAGCGCATTCAAGATTCAAGTTACCGGTCCCCATTCTGGATAATTCATCATGTGGTTTTCGTTATAACACTAAAGAGAGAAAATTTCTTTAGGAGGCGCATATTATTATTTGGGATGAGTGCACTATCACTCCTCATTATGCTTTGAGTGTGGTTGAGAGGCTTTTCAGAGATCAGAGGGGCTTAGACGTACTGTTTGGAGGCAAGGTTCTTGTTCTTGGTGGTGACTGGTGACAGATTTCACCTGTTGCAGTACATGCGAATAGAACAGCAATTGTTGAGACTTGCTTGAAGAATTCACCTCTTTGGAGCTCATTCAAGCAATTTTCACTCATTAAAAATATGAGAACCGAACCCCATGAACAGGATTTTGCAAGTTGGCTTCTGCATCTTGGCAATGGAACTTTGAAGAATGACTGCCAATTAGGAGAAGATATTGTGAAAATTCCCGAAGAATGTGTCGTGAAGGAGTCCATTGTTGATGAAATTTTTGGATAATCTGTTTTTGATACGGAAAACCTGTCGGGAAAGTCTATTTTATGCCCCATGAATGAGGATTCTCTGAAAATCAACGAACAAGTTTTAGCAAAATTTCCAGGCCAGAATGTTACATATTTCAGTGCAGACAGCATTATTTTTGAAGATCAAGAAGAGCAGAACAATTTTCAACTGGATTTCATCAATGGAATAATTCCTTCTGGAATGTCACCACACATATTTGACTTGAAAGTAGGAGCCATGATTATGTTGCTCAGGAACTTAAATCCATCCACAGGACTGTGTAATGAAACGCGCTTAATTATTCAGAAACTGATGGCTTTTTTCTTTTAGAAACAGTCATTTACAAAATAAAATGCCCCCAACTTTTTTTTACGATTTTTCGAAAAATTGTCTAAGTTTTTAACTCAACATTGAATATAACTTCGTTATTTATCAAGATTATCACATGGAAATTTTTTTGCGTTTGTAGAATAATGTTATCCAACTTCTGCGTGTAGATTGAAAAAAATTACTTAAAAATTACGACTTTTACATATTTTTTTTGTGATTTTTGTAAAATACCATTTATGCAAAAAATAATTTTAACAGCATTTTTTGTACATTTTTTTTATTTAAAAGTACTTTGTTTTTGAAATTAATGTGTGAAGTTTGAAAGCCTTAACTTAAAAATTAAACCATAAAAATAAAAATTTTAATAAAAAATACGCGATTTTACACTTAGCAAAGCCTTGGCGTCGAAAACTGGTTTCGCGCCAAAGAGCTTTCAACTGTTTCATCATCCCCTTTACATCTAACTCAAGGGTTACACCAAAATGTTCTGATTTAAACAGGCAAAAATCAGCAAATTTGGCGAGTAAAAAAATGCGAGTGAAAAAGTTATTTTTGCTTCAATTTTCGTCATGTTTTCTTTATATAATTTTCAAAATTAAATCATTGATGTCAGATTAAGATGAAAAACTGTATTCAATACATTTCTGAGATTCATTTAAAATATTTATCAGTATCAAAATTTTTGTTCTCTTTCATAAAACTTATAGTTTACTTTAAAATAAACCTAATGTATATAGCTTTTTTTGACATATAATTTCATAATAAAAAAGCACAATTTTCCCATTTCAAATTTTTTTTTAATTATTCAGTTAAATAAGCATAACTTCCTTAGAAAAAAAATAAAAGCTATGTTCATATTATATATTCTTCATTATTAATTGCGTGCTATTAATATATCAAAAATCACTAAATTTGGAGAGTAAAAAAAATGCAAGCGAAAAGTTTTTCTTTGTTTTCTTTTTTTCTTTTTTTTTGTACATATCTTTAATTCAATATTCCATATATTACATTCTTTTATAAAACAAAAATAACTAAAATATTTGCAAAAAACTTAATTGCTTTTATGCCGATATCATCATTTCAAATAAGTTTATTTGCAATACATTTAAATGTAACCATCAATCGAAATTTTTCAGTTATTATGTGAATATCCTGTGGATCCCCTCCTCAATTAAAAATTACTTTCAATTTCAACCTTCCATTCATCATTAAAGTCTATTCTCACCTTCTGCTACGGATCTTCATAGTCGAATGGTTAGGACAACCGATTCATAACAAAGAGCTCTCGGTTCGAATCCAGGTGTGCGGTAAATCTAAAAATATATTTATGAATATTATTCGTTAATTATTAGTGTAATAGCCAACGATTAATTTTGTACCTTTTATAATCTGGCAATGTGTAATATCTTTGGTAA
Source organism: Trichonephila clavata (assembly GCA_019973975.1). Taxonomy (NCBI): domain Eukaryota; kingdom Metazoa; phylum Arthropoda; class Arachnida; order Araneae; family Nephilidae; genus Trichonephila; species Trichonephila clavata. The sequence continues at coordinate 15,077 of BMAO01034909.1, forward strand.
TCTGGCAATATTTTGTAATGTTTTTAGTTGAGTAGAAAGAATAAAGTTGCCGATTGACTATGAACACGCTTGGAGTATTAATTTTATGTAAGACACGTTGCAAGCTGAGAATTTTGAAGCTTAAGAAACCGGGTAGGTTTCTCGAAAGCACGCAACATTGTGGTGACCCGGACGTGATTGATTACGCAGTGAAAGGTTTATTAAGGTCAGTAATTTATACTTTCAGTTTGAGTTTCGGTTCACATTATGAAAGATTTAATAAAAAGGCGTAGTCCTGTTAGAGCAAATTTTACGAAAAGTTTTAATGCATTAATAATGACTTTGAATGAAAAAAATTTAAATCATGCGGATATTGAAATAAAATATTGTTCTTTAGAAAGAATTGCTGCAGATATGGCTGAATGTAATGATAGCATATGTAACGCGTTATTAGATGCTAAATCTGAAGAATATGACGAAGAATATGAAAAAAATAGAAGAGTATCGTGAAAAATTAGATGTTGCACGGATTCGTGTAAAGGCATATTTCGAAAAACTTTCTCCTATTTCAGAATTGCAGAGAAAGCTAAATTAAAACTTCCAAAAATAAAATTAATTCAATTTGGCGGTGAAGTTAAAAAGACTGTCTCAGTTTTTGGAACCAATTTAGCAGAATTCACGAGGATGATACAATTAGTGATGAAGTGAAATTTCAATATCTCATACAGAGCACAATTATAGGCAGTAGAGCGCGTGACATCGTTGAGAGTAAACCATCTACTGAAAAAAATTATGCTAAAGTTGTGGACAGTCTGAAGACTAGGTTTGGCCGTGAAGAACTTCTCGTTGAATATTACGTCAGAGAATTACTTTCTTTATTAGTAAAAAATGCTGTAAATATAAATTCGAAATTGAATATTATGCCACTTTAAGAGAAATTGGAGTCACATTTAAGGTCACTGGAGTCAATTGGCGTAACTACTGAAAAATATGCTGCTATGCTTTTCCCACTAATGGAGTCATGCCTTCCTGAAAATTTGTTAAGAGTTTAGCTACGAAATTCAGCAATAAATAAAGTAGATGATTCGAATTCTTATGGCGATAAATTGTCACAACTACTATTGTTTCTCCGAACAGAAGTTGAAGGGGAAGAAAGGATTTTGTTGGCAAAATCAGGCTTCTAAATTCCACAGAAACTCGGAAGTCTCGAGAAGTTGAAATTCCCGACAGCCAATGATTTAATTGATGGACCTTTGAAATCGTGTTTATTTTGTGAAATAATTCTCAAGACTTTCTCAAAGCTCAAAGAATGAAGAAAAATAAGACTTGTTTTGTCTACTTAAAGGTTGGACATGTTTCTCGGAAAATAGTTTACGTTCTGACTGCTAATATTTTTTATTTTTTAAAGAAGGGATGATACCAATCAACATTATGGCAATACGTTAAAAAAGGAAATAATACGATTGACACTTAATATTACCATGTTTTTATTAACTCGCATTCTTAAATGTCTGTCCGGGGGGAATTTCGTAATTGATTTTAAATTATGCGACTTTCCGTTGAGTTAGAGACTTAGGAATATAAATTAGCACCGTAGCTCAAAAGTGGATGGCAATGCATGAAAATGTGAAAAAAAAAACCCTGAAAAGGAGGAATTTTATACTTTTTAGTCCATTATAAAAATATGGTACATTAAAAATTTTCTTAATTTGAACTTTTTCTACTTAACACAATTTTAATTGTTTGACCTGTTCTATAGAGAAGGAATCAAATATAACAATACGGGACTCATCCGAGGCCCCGTAAGCGGAGAGAATAAATACACTTCAGACCCTTTAATTAATATCCATTGAAGAGCAAGACTAATTCCAACAGCCACGTAATTCCGGCTCCAAATGTAAAGGATAAATTCCGGCTCAAGGATAAATTCAACAATGAATAAATGATAATTTAAAAAAATTAAAAAAACACGATTTTATTGTAAATCGAACTAAAAAATGAAAATTAAATAAAATTTTTAAAAATTAAAAAAACACGCTTTTATAGTAAATCGAACTAAAACGTAAAAAAATAAAAAATAAAAAATTCTTAATATAAGAATAAAATGATTAACGAGAAAATTTAATGTCATTGTGATAAAAGCGTGGGGTGCTTTGTACTACATTTTTACACGAACTCAGCATTTCGGAATAAAAGTTAGAAACTTGTGACGGCTATTCGCGAGATATTTCTGACTAATCCTCTTGGGGAAACTTTGGGGCTAGCATTTATACTAATTCACAGCCTTTCAAGAAAAACACGAGTAGATATATGTTAATTAGTTCGATTATATAAAGTCTATATATATATATATATATATATATATATATATATATAAATATATATATAGGTTTTGTAGATGTAGAAGAGAGAAGGAGCCGTGAAGCTGTCAAGTAAGTTGAACATTGGAGAATTAACTTCACAAACTTAGCGCGCGTTTAAAAGGTGTAATTTCTGAGATTAAATTATTAGATTGAAGCTTTAAGATATTAGATTTAGAATCGGCTTGAGGTCATTAGTGATTGTTCTCCTTATCCATTTCTGGTAGTCGGGTTTACTTAGAATTGAGTATTAGGATTAATTGACGTTTTAGAGATCACTCCTGGGTTTCTTCTTATAACTAAACTTGTGCTTGTTTAAGTGTTTATTCAGAGCTTGAATAAATATATTTGTTCTTATGGAGTTTATTGGTGATGCTTTGTTTCCCCCCACACTTAGAGACGCGTCGGACAGAGGGAGAGGGGTCCTAACTGGGACCCCTCCCCCACAAACTATAACAGTTGATATATTTAGAGAACAAACACCCCACGTTTTTACCCCAATGACATTGATTTTCTCGTTCATCATTTTATTCTTATATTAGAATTATTTTTTTATTATTCTTAGTTCGATCTAGTATAAAAGCGTGTTTTTTAGTTTTTTTTAAAAACTATAATTTATTTTAATGCATTTTCCATACTTTTTTTTGCCTTTAAAAAGGTTGTTTTTCTGATTTTTATTCATTCAAAGTAATTTCTCTCTTTTTCAACAATTGAGTTCACTTCCTGCATCCCCATTGGTCAGGCCACCCACTGATCTGAATTCGACTTCATTTTATTTCTCTGCGCTGTGTCTGAGTTTTCGACAGATTAATCATGCATCGCTCCTCTTAACGGCGATTTTTCGGTGGTAGCCAAAATTGCCAAAAAGCAGTTATAATTAACTGTGGGAAACCACCGCGAGAATTCCAGATTTTGAGGCCCGAAAAATAAATTCGACAACCTTACTCCTCTCCCCTCTTTTCTTTTTAATCACTTTGATGGATTTGATAAGCGAGATTTTTCTTTTTCTGCCATTTTTTAAGCAAACGGTATGCCACAATTAAATACTAAATGAACATTTTTAATCAATTTCATTATAAAATAAAAGTTAGTTTTGTAAAAAAAAACTTTTTTTTGTCAGAAACGTGTTACATTAGTAAGATCTGGAAGATATTTCGAAAAAAGGGAACTGTAATGACTTAAAAAAAGGAATCACTTATATACCAGGAACTTCCATAAAGGAAGGGGAATTTCCATTGCAATATGTTATGAATTCGAATATCTTCGTGCAACGCCAGGTTTAATAGAAAGGAATGAAACCCGTCTCACAACTAAAAGAAATGAGCGAATTCCGAAAACGGGAATTTTAATGACATGGTTATAGAAATCACTCACGTTGCGTGCGTACACACACACACACACAGAAGTGTTGTCGTCCTGAGGGAAACAGGGCATTCTCGTCGGGATTAAGTAATTCACTCGGTAAAAACCCGTGCAACGCCGGGCTAAACGAGGGGGGAGGGGAGAAACAAGGAAGTCAAAATAATTTCGAAAAAGAATATTGACAGTGCTGATTTTTTGAAGGGAAGGGTAAATGTTAAATGAGAAAGCACGAGGGACCCCAAGCCATGCACTCACATCGTACGCATACTCACCCACACAGAAGTTCTAATGCCATGAGGGAAACAAGAAATTCTCATGGGGATTAAGTTATTCACTTGGTAATTGCCTGTGCAACTCCAGGCTTAGCGGAGGTGAAAAAATATAGAAGCCAAAATAATTTCGAAAAAGAATATTGGTCATGCTGATTTTGTGAAGTGAAGGGAAAATTTATAAAAGTAGAGAAAGGCCGTGCAACGCCGGGTCATATAGCTAGGCTACACTATTAAAATTCGAAGGTAAACAAACGTATGTATCTATGTGAGTCTATCTTCTCACAAACCGCAGAAATTTGCGGAAGAAACCTAAAGATCAGGAATGATCCGAGGAAGCCGTATTGACCATTTATATTCCGATATTGCAATTAGTTAAAAATATATTAATTAAGAACCTTAAGACGCTGAATGGTTTTACCCCTGCTGGTTGTTTATTTGGCTAAACTTCAATTCCGTTTCGGTCGAGTGAAGATCGGACTTTTTTTTGACCATTTTAAAATAGCCATCCAATTTTTGCTTTTGAAATAAGACAAAAAATAATTACAGAATCAAAAAGATCATTTATTTTACCACTACACGCTATATATATATATATATACAAAATAATGATATTTTCGATTTTTTACGATTCTTTTAAAAAAGGGTTAAAACTTATGCGTTTTTATGAAAATTAGTTTTAAATTGTTGCGAAAGAACTAATTTTCTTGTTTTTAAAACGATGTTTTTTACAAAATAAATTCATGCTTCTTTCTTTTCGAATCAAAGATAAAAAAAAATAAAATTCCGAAAAGTTTTTTCTACGATTTTTCAAAAAATAGTCAAAATTTTAATTAAATATTTAATAACTTTGTCATTTTTAAAGATAATATCACGAAATTTTTTTATTTCTGTAAAACAGTACTATCCAAAATCTGTGCAAAGATTGAAATAATCACTTAAAAATTACGGATTTTAAGAAACTTTTTGTGTTTTCCGTCCAATACATTTTTTACGAGAATCTGCTAATAAAGTGTTTTTTAAAAAACTTTTACTTAAAAAGGATTGTTGTTCATTATCGATGTGTAAAATTTCAAAATTTCAATTTAAAAATTAAGCCCTCAAAAATAATGAAAATTTTAAAAAGACATTCTAAAGGTTTTGATGGCTTTGCGCATGCACCAGATTCAGGGAACTTTCGCGGCCGTTTAAGTCTCCAAGGTCAATCTCTTCGCAGTAGCGAAGGTGGGTTAGTTTTGAGTGATGAAAATAAGGGAATTCCCCTTTTTTATGATGCTCTCTCTCATCGCTAAAGTTATTTGCTATCTATAGTAGTACTAGCTGACCCGGCCACGCGTTGCTGTGGCTTTGTTTTAATACATTAGTTCAATATTATCCTAAGCTATTCAATGAAGTCAAATTAATCTTCGTTCACAATTTTGGAGGGTTGAAATAAAGTATAAAACAACAAATTATTTTAATTTTGC
>BMAO01034910.1:0-15406 GCA_019973975.1 Trichonephila clavata
ATGTTATTGTAAGAATCTTTCGTAATCATTAATTCTGTTTAAAAACATTTAAGTGGTTTCATTATGTACTAAAATTTGGTTTTGTTTATTTTATTTTAATGTATAATTTGCTTAATTGAGGGGCTTACGGTTTAGATTTATTTTTTTTTCTTTTTCTGTCTGTGCAGAAACATTTAATAATGCATTAAAGTTATTCTCACGCGAAATGCATTAAAAAGTTGTGATGGCGGGTCCTACCTGGGACCCCCACTCACTCTGCCCGGCGCGTCTCTAAGTATGGGAGGAAACATAGCATCACCAACAAACGCCATAATAACGAATATATTTATTCAAGTCTGACAAACACTTAAACAATCACAAGTTCAACTGTAAGAAGAAACCTAGGAGTGATTCCTAAAACGCCGATTAATCCTAATACTCAATTCTAAGTAAACCTGACTACCAGAAATGGACAAGGAGAACGATCACTAACTAACCTCAGGCCGGTACTGAATCTACTATCTTAAATTTTCATTCTAATAATTTACACCTTTTAAACGTGCGCTAAGTTCGTGAAGTAATTCTCCGATATACAACTTACTTGACAGCTTGGCGGCTCCTTCTCTCTTAACATCTACAAAACCTATACATATATATATAGACTTTATATAGTCGAACTAATTAACATACATCTATCTCGTGTTTTTCCTGAAAAGGCTGTGAATTAGTATAAATGCTAGCCCCAAAGTTTCCCAAGAGGATTAGTTCGAAAATCTCGCGAATAGCCCCGTCACAAAGTAACCATATGTATTAAGAAAGGAATTGTAATCTATCCAATTAAGCTTTGTATATATACGTGAATTCATTTTAAAGCACTTAAATAACCGAAGTGCAGAGGTCATAGTAATCTGAGAATGAAACTTAGGAAAAAATATTGGCGACAAATTTTAACTAGTCAAAAGTTGTGGGCTTCATTTTTACTCAGTGTTTTTTTAATATCCTTTAATTAAAACTTTTCCTTCTCAGTAATATCAGATAGATATACATCAGAATGATGTTCCATTTACAATGAATTCCATTTAGAATGAATTATCAAAATGAATTCCATTTATATTGCAGTATCAGAAAAACTGGCAGGACACACATAAACAAATTACAGGGAATGGAATCAATCTACGTTTTTCCATCTGGTCATGAGCAAATATATAGTCACAAGTAACTAGGGGAGATGTTAGGTCGGTTTTTGCTATTAAAAAGATAGATGATCACGGTCTAGTTGGCTTTGAATGATTAGTTGTAGTTGGAACCTGAGAAATGGGACACAGTATTTCCGAAGTAGAGATGAAATTCGGATTCTCATGCCTAACCATTACAAGAGTGCACAGTTAATATAAAAAATACGGAAAAATATCATCCCTCCGATAGTGGTGTGGGCAAATAAAAATCCCTGAAAGAACAGTACCATCGATGCCTAACAAGAATAAATTTACGAAAGAGACATTCAATACCCTCTCCAGTTCCTACAAATTTCATTGTTAAGGCATAAACAAGAGTCAGCTTGAGAATTTTAAGTGTTCCCTCATTGATATATGCCTTCAGAGCCGAAGGCCTACTATAATATTTTGGATGACTGCTAGGCACAAAGCTATGCGCCTTATCTAGGCTCACCACAACCGTCAATGAACTGTTGCTGACGCAAAATATATTGTCTGGTCTGATGAGTCGTGTGTCTAGTTGCATTGATCTGATAGACGCGTACAGGGATGGAGAAAACCTCATGAAACTTTGAACTCTGCACATCAGCTGCAGACTTTTTAAGCTGGTCGAACTTCTAGCAAGGTATTAGGCAGAAAGTTTGTAGGATTTGGAATCCCTGATAGTCTATACAGGATTCTGACACTGACTGCTACATAGTCAATCTTTCCAATCACTTACCCCCATTCATAGAATGTTTATATTCAATCAAACTTGAGCAATGTGACACCACACATATTGAAATTGTTAATTGAAGGCTTCAGGAATACTTTTCTCTCAGAATTCACCATTTGTCATCTAAGTCTCCAAACATGGACATTATTAAGTTGATCTGGAATAACTTCTAACATGCTGTACAAATATCTCCCTTACTTTACCCCTACAGAAGTATAGATTACCATACTAAATTCGTAGGATTGCCTTCGGAATACCTTCATGCATTAGTAAAGTCCTTCCACATTGTGTTATGTCTATTTTATGTGTTCAGAGGGCCTTATATAATAACAAGTGTGTTTAATATCAGTTGTTTTGACTTCAGTATATGTAGATTCATTTGCATGCTGTTCTCCTGTTATAGGAAGGCATTATTATTCTAAAATGTATTTCATGTGAAAAAACATTATAAATTAATGCCAATCAGGTAAAAACATAAAATGCGATTGAGCAGAAATCCATCAATAAAAAAAAAATATTTAAAACAAATCATATTTTTGTGGTGAGTTAAAAGAAGCCTAATTTTCCATCACATTTTAAATAAAATTACCTAAAATAATATATATCATAGTTTTTAAATGCCCTTGTCATTCGTAACCAAAAGAAGTTCATTTTCTTTTAACAATTAATTTTTCACAGAGTTCTTAAGTAGAGAATACTGTTAGTCGTCAAATGCAGTTTGCATTTTAATCTTTAGCAGATAATCAGTTTTGTATTATTTTCCAGTATATAAATATCTCATATGTCTTAGAAATTGCGGAGAAAACCTAACTTCAGATATAAAATTAGATACATAATAATATAAAATGTAATGTAGAATGAAATTTAAATGAAAATATTTTTAAGATTTCATATATTTAAGAATTTAGCGGGACAAAAAAAAAAGCCCATATATTCTAAAAGTGGAACTGCATTTTATCAAGTAAAGTTAACCCGTGGTCACTCGCGCGGGGTGTTGCGTACACCCAGCGACAAGAAAGGCTTCCTAGAATTCCAAAAAGAATACACAGAACCACGATTTTTCTATAGCTGCACGTTTTAGGTCATTGGACCTTCATGCGTGATGCAATCGCTCTCACTGGACAATTCGAACATAACGACCTTCAAAAGTTTTTCTGGGTCTGAGATCTCCCCGCGAGTGATTGAGTTATGTTTTCGTACTCGAAGCATCTAAAAAATAGGGTAAGTTTTACTCTTTCGTTTATATATTTTTTTCAAATATATTAATACGCATGCATATTTTATTTAAAATTTCAATAATTCTAGTATAAAAATAATATAAAACTTAAAAATAATTGTAAAATATAATTTTTTCGTTAAATTTTTTAAAACACTTTTCAGAAATTATGGCAAAAATTCCATGGGAGAGGGAGCAACAGCGACTCTATCATCTATTAGATACTGTATCGACAGATTCTGAGGATGAACTAAGTGATTTCGAAGACTGTGTAATTTCAGAAGAGCACCATATTGAGCAATCTGTTCATCCCATGGATACGGCACAAGAATTGGAAGAAACTTGTCAGTAAAAAACAACAAATAAATTGACGGAAACAAATAATGGAAAAAAAAACACAAAAGAAGCTTTACTGACACAGAAGATAGTAAAAAGAGCATTAATTCACCAAAAAAGGGGCTCTGCGCTGTTTGTCCACGGGTAAAAGATGTAAAAACCAATTCATTTTGCCTTCAATGTAAGAAAAATATTTGCTTAAACCATATGAAAACAGTCTGCTGTAAATGTTTGGAAAATGATTAAAATATTTTTTTTTCTATTTTCTACTATCCTTAACATTAATTACAAAGTAAGTTTATTACTGGTATATACGTTTTACTTGTGGTTTATGTAAAAAATATAAAATTATGTGTTTTAAAATGAAAAGTTTGTAGGTTTAGTTTAAATTAATGTAAGTCTTATTTGTATGCAATAAATTTAATAATTTATTTTGCATAATACAAAAAACATATCTTGAACTTTATAAATATGTATCATAATTGACTTAATTTTTTTTCATACTTAAATACACGGTTAAAAGTTTGGGGTGTTTTTTACACCCCTCGAGTAACCACGGTAGCAAAAACAGGCGCGAGTGACCGCGGGTTAAAGAGTGTAAGTAAATTCCATAAAGATAGGAATGAAAGAAATAAGATATGTAAATTATCAGAGACAAAATTAAGTGATTTGTAAGGATCTTACAGCAGCACAGTTCTTTGGTTTAGTAATTATTTCTTTTTAAGCACACAGAATATGTCTAACGCATTTTTCATGCTATTTAAAACTTTGAGAGATTGTAATTTACGTTTTATTTAAACTATGAAGGATTAATACTATTCTGAACATCAAAATTATAGATTTTGAAATTTACTTTAACTCATATAATTATGTTCAAAAATTTAATAACTTTTTAATGCTTTCACATATACAACATAAAAAAAGTTTCGTATTCCTTATAGTAGGAGTTTTTCAAAACCATAAAAATACTAAATCCTTTAATTCGAAACTTCAAATTTTAATCAATGAGCATCATTACATCTATTCAACAAATTTTCTAATTAATATGCATCTGAAAAAAAAATAGTTCCACAATAGTTTGATGCGAATGTCCACAACAGTGCGTGTATGCTGTGAGATACTACTAAATAATTTAGAATACAAGTATGGAATTTTTCAACGGGCTTGGGTTACTCTCCGTGACTTTTATGGGGGTAAATTACCCTGGCCACTCTTGGCTCTTCCTCAACCAATCACGTGACTAAGTTAATAGGAGAAAAGTGTCTTTCTAGAGAAAATGTGATATCATTTTTATGATCTGTAACTTTACATGTGAGGAGGTCTCACACAAGCCATACTTGCTTGTTCTTTAAATATTCAGGACTCATAGTTCCAGCTGTTGGTCTGCTTTTTATTCTCACGGCTGGACAAAAGGCCTTATTAAATTTTCTTCGTAGGTTAGATGGTGGGTGACCCATTTCATTAGAAATATCCAGATTACTGATGATATTGTCCATTATTACCGGTGGGCGTAACGAAATGGTAATCCAGAATACTGACCATGACTGATATGAAAGAGATTTCTCGGTCATGATAATTCATTATATTGCTTAAAAATAATATGAAGTATATTTTTGAAGTAAGTTTTTTTATGAAGAATTCGATAAAATAACTTTTAATTCGTAAGATAAAGTTATTTGATTGAAGGATTGAAACATCAAATAGAGAGAGAGAACATACACAAATTTAATGAAATCAAGCAGGAAATTTCATGAAAATATTTTGAAATAGTCTACTTTCAAATATATGAAAAAAACATTGGATATTCTGTCCAAACACTGAACTATCTTTATTTTATTTCTTTAGACAGTAATATAATGTATTGTATAAAACTAATAGAGAGTAATAATTAGAAATAAACAGATATACTGCCAAAATTCACTTTTTGTTAAGACAGCAAACAACATTCAATTTAAATAGAGTTCTTTAAACAGCAATGTTGTTGAACTGGAATATCCATATGTTATACAGGGTGTTTCATAAATGATGGGAGTAACTTTAAGAGGTGATAGTACACATCAAGACGAGTAATAGTAAATAGGAAACCAAGTGTCCCAAACGTCTTCCGAAGGAGAAAGGAGCCATCAAAGTTTAGGGTCCTAAATTTCAAATGATGATAAAAACGGGAAAATGGATCGATTCATTTGCGGTTTTCACTAAAATCATTCTTTAAATTAGTATTTTCATTAAAAAAAGTTTTAAAGACAAAGTTTAAAAAATGCCGTTAGAGGGCGCTCTAGACTTTGGAGTACCGAACAACTACCTTTTACCAGTATTTTTTTTATTTTGTTAAATGTTTACAAAAGCTTAGATTTTAACTTGAATTTTGAGCGCAAAATTGAAACCATCGGGAGCGGTTAAGTGGCGCAAATGTAACCGCGTTTAGGGAGGAAAAATTGAAATGCTCGTATGTAATGATCAAAATAAAAAACGATAAAGCAAACTTTAAGAGGCGATAGTACAACATAAAAACAATCAACTTCGATTAGAAAATGCATGATTTGAATTCAAACGCAAACGTGCTAGAGCATCTTCAAATTTTATCCATGCAAGCGTTTTAGCTGCAAGATTCTGGAAGAAGAACATGAAATTGTGATATGGGGAAGAAGAAGAACGCATATGCAAATTGTTATTAAGATAAAAGCCATTGACCCGAGTGTGCAAGTGTAAATCACGGAACAAACGTAACGAAAGATGTTGCCCTTCACTAATCAAGAAAAGGCTGATATGCACTTCATCTACGGAACTGCAAATGGGAATAGTGCAGAGGCGCGACGATTATACGGAAAAATGTTTCCCAACAGGCGGTTTGCCCAATGATAAAACATTTGTGCGCTTGCACAGACAGTTGTGTGAGACAGGATCCTTTTTTGGTGCACGTTCAAATGCAGGCTGTGCGAAGTCTAACAGAACGGTAGCCGTGGAAGAAAAAATTCTGGATATGGTGACTGATCATCCAAATACAAGCACGCGAGCAGTGGCTAGTCAAATTGAAGTATCACCCTCCACGACATGGCGAGTACTAAAGGATGAAAGTATGCATCCTTTTCATGTCCAACGAGTCCAGGAACTGACTGAAAGGGATTTTCCTCGTCGAATGGATTTTGCTCGCTGGTATCTGCAGAAGCACACCCTAAATCCCGATTTTGGTGCAACTGTGCTTTTTACAGATGAATGTACATTTACACGTGACGGTACATTTAACACCCACAATTCCCACCAATGGGCAGATGTAAATCCACATGCGTCTTCTACACATGCATATCAGCGACGATTTTCCATAAATGTTTGGGCAGGAATAATTGGTGACCATCTACTTGGACCTTATCTTCTGCCAGAACGCCTGGATGGAAAAAAATATCTTACCTTTCTGCAACAGGTGCTGCCGGAAATGATAACAGATGTTCCCCCTCGTATCCGGCGAGTAATGTGGTTCCAGCAGGATGGAGCACCAGCTCATTTTGCGCCAGAGGTGCGAAATTATCTAAACGCAACCTTTCCAAATCAATGGATTGGGCGAAGTGGTCCTGTCCCTTGGCCAGCGCGATCGCCCGATCTTTCATGCCTGGATTTCTTTTTGTGGGGACACTTGAAGAGTCTTATGTATGAGACTCCTATCGAAACTGCAGAAGAACTCGTCGCCAGACTTTCGGCAGCTGCAGGAGAGGTGCGCGATACTCCTGGCGTGTTTCAGAGGGTTCGTGAATCCCTTCTTCGCCGTTGTACCGCATGCATCGCCTCTAATGGTCAGTGTTTCGAACAGATATTGTAATCATTTCTAATTAAACTTTTTTTTATAACGTAAATGTTCTTTGTTTCCTTTTTGTCTCTTAAAACGAAATCTGTTTCAGCGCCCTCTATCACCTTCGGGTTAAAATTACGAGTATGATTTCTTTGATGAATGTTACTTGTTTTGGTGTTGTACTATCGCCTCTTAAAGTTTGCTTTATCGTTTTTTATTTTGATCATTACATACGAGCATTTCAATTTTCCTCCCTAAACGCGGTTACATTTGCGCCACTTAACCGCTCCCGATGGTTTCAATTTTGCGCTCAAAATTCAAGTTAAAATCTAAGCTTTTGTAAACATTTAACAAAATAAAAAAAATACTGGTAAAAGGTAGTTGTTCGGTACTCCAAAGTCTAGAGCGCCCTCTAACGGCATTTTTTTAACTTTGTCTTTAAAACTTTTTTTAATGAAAATACTAATTTAAAGAATGATTTTAGTGAAAACCGCAAATGAATCGATCCATTTTCCCGTTTTTTTATCATCATTTGAAATTTAGGACCCTAAACTTTGATGGCGCCTTTCTCCTTCGGAAGACGTTTGGGACACTTGGTTTCCTATTTACTATTACTCGTCTTGATGTGTACTATCACCCCTTAAAGTTACTCCCATCATTTATGAAACACCCTGTATATTATTTTATTTGTCTCTTTTAGTATGAAACCAGTTTTGTTAGAGTTTAAATGAGTTTCTGTATTGATGAAAAAGATTGAATCTTGTTTGATGGTACTTAAATGAAAAAATTTATGTGAACTAGTAAATATGTTCCTATAATATGAAAAAAAAATTATGAATGAAATAGGCTGTATCTTATGAAGAGAGGATGGTAAGATGTCATAAATGAAAGAACAATAAAATCAATGTTTGAAACTACAAAACAAGAAAATAAATAAAAAGTATTCTTATATATCCCTAATTCATTCATAACTTGTGAATACAACTAGATGACATTAAAAATATTTTAAAATCAATATGTGAACTCAAAGGCCCTTTTTATGCAGTCAAAATAATCTAATATGAGGGGTGATCCAAAAAAAAGTTTACAAGGCAAATGAAAAATTATTTATTAACAATAGACACAAGATACGAAAGGGAATCAAGTGATATATATGTTGATCACCTTTATACATAATCACCAAACCTGTTTAGGTATTTATTCTGATAAATACCTAAACAGGACCAATTTGCTTAACCCGTCTTGGTTTAACAAGGCCCCTGGTCATTGAGCCAGTTCTTGGCTGAACATCATTGTCTGAAGAGAACCTTGTTGCGGATAAGTGTTTCTTCAATGCCTTGGGTATCATTCCTTCAACACGAGCCATGTTGAGGTCGGTCGTTACAGAGATTGGATGTCTGCCCGCTTCCATATTGCTGGTTTCCTACTTGTTCTCTGCCCTCTTCAAAAGAACGACCAGATCTCGCTACCTGTTATGTATTCACTGCTTCACCCCCGAGAACTTCCACGATTTGTCTGTGAATGTCAGATGGGGATACATTCTTGGCCATAATAATCATATCACGGCCCGCACCTGTGTGCAAGACCACTTCTCTAGACGTCTTGACATTACTGTCACTCTTACAGGTCAGAGTACTTAAACAATGGCGACCGCAGAATAGTGTTTGAGCAAAAGATTATTCATAAGTATATCCCAAAAAGAGGGGAACACGTGGCCTTGAGGCCGCATGTAGCCTTCATAAAAGCTAGCATTTGTATTAATTGATATTTAAGCATACAGATTACAACAATTTGTAAATCAAGGAAATTAAACAATAAATGTATTGTTGAAGCAGTGGGTAAGTTAGAACCAGAAAAAGTTGCCCAAATACAAACAATTGCCACTTTCAAGAAGAACTATAATAGATAGACAGCAAGAATTAGCAGCAAATATAACAAAGCAACTTCATACAATTATACAAAATGAAAATATTTAGTTTGCAATTTCTTTAGATGAATGCACTGATAAAACTGACTAGGCGCAAGTTTAATATTTTATTCGTGCTGTAATGAATGATTTTCAATGTTATAAGAATTTCTTCATCTGGATACACTAACTGGAGGAACTCATGTGGTTGACAATTTCAAAAACTTCAAAAAACATATCATCGACTGCAATTTAATATCAGTAATTTAGTCAATGTCTGCACCGATGGTGCACCTTCCATGAGGGGTAAAAAGGAAAGAGATTCATTGTTTTATTAAGACCTTAAGCTTGAAAAAACTGGTATCATTTCATTGCATTTTGCATCAGCAAAATATTTGCTCAAAATCCACCATTTTTGCAAGACGCTCTGGAGAGAGTTATTGCGATTGTCACGTAAATGTATGCATCATCGTGAACTTCGGCAGATTCTAACCTTAGAAGAGGAAACGTACAGTATTGATCTACCATACTACTGTCAGGCTCATTGGCTAACAACAGGGCAGGTTTTGATTTTTAAAAAAAGTTTAGCTTTACGATGACACAAGTTTTAAACTTTTATTAAGGACAAGGAAAACTATGTTATGCAGATGAAGCATTTTACAAAAACATTGCCAGATATATCATGACAAAATAACTTAAATATCTGCCCGCTAGGTAAAATGAATCATATATACGAGGGCAATTCGGAAACTAACCACCGCTGGGGCGTGGCGCTAGAAATACGGTTTGGAGAGCTTTCAATCGAATGCACGAGCAATCTCTGATTCAGTAAGCTTCCAGTAGGTTAATGAGAGTGTCATAGGGCCAAGAGTTTGCTAGTTATAACATGACTAAATGTGTGCCTCCATGAAATGTAAGGTGCGAGGAATGATAAGATTTCTTTGGGCCAAAAAAGCTGTCAGCATCGGATATCCATCATGAATTGTGTGCCGTATATAGGCCAAACACTTTGAGTGAAGATGTAGTGCGTCAATGGATACGCTTTTTCAAGGGCGAAAGGACAAACATTCATGAGGAATCATGAAGTGGAATGCTGTCTGTAGTGAGTGCTGATTTCATCCGATTACCATCTAATCACTACAGTGAAGAAACGGCTTGGGGGAGGGCAGCATTTCGTTGACGATGAGGAACTTAAAAACGCTGTGAAACGTTGGTTTAAGTCTCAGGAGGCCGCTTTTTATACAGAAAGTAAATTGGTAAAACGATACGACAAGTGGTTGAATAATGGGGGGGGGGGACTATACTTTAAAATAGAGGAAAGTAGTACCTTTGATATGTAAATAATTTTTCCATTCATCTGTCCTAGTCTGGTTTTTACAGTGATTCGGAGGTTACATTCCGAATTACCTTCGTATAAAAATGGGGCAAAAAATCCAAGTGCTTAAAAAAAAATTAACATTTTTCAAATCATTGCTCTATCATTCAGATATATATTTAAAACACTATCCGGAGCTATCAAATATAATGAATGAGCAGAAATGTGAACATAAAATATTCGATGAATATTTAGGTGTCTTGGATTCTTAAAAAGAAGAATAAGTTATAAAAGATTTTCAGCACTTCTGCTATGAAACCACGTTTTAGTCCAGTCATATTAGGGTTTCACAGCGAAATGAGAGATAATAAGCTGAAAATTTGTATAGACCTTTATTTTGTCACTCTAAATGTTTTCTCAAAAGTCTCATAAAATCTCGTGTCCACGTCTTAAGATATTCGAGGTCAAAAGTCAAGAAAAACGGTTTTTTGCAAAAATCTCGTTTCCTATGGCTTTTATGCTATTTACATTTATTATAAATATTGTGGAGAATAAAGTTTTCTATAACTTTAATTGAAACATTTTTTATACATCAAACCATTGTTGAGATAGAGGGCGCTGCACGTGCAACGCTTAGCTATCTACAGCAAGGTTAACCATTAGTCACATGATATAATACGCCGTATAAAGTCTATAAATCTTAAAACTATATATATAGTTACAATCATTTGGCATTTTTATTAATTACTAGCTTCTACCCGCGGCTCCGCTCGCGTTGATGTCTTTAAATAACTGTCAAAGTCGTAATTATTATCATTACAAAGTAAGTAATATAATATGGTAATTTTTTTATTTCTTGACTGAAACCAATAAAATTTAAAAATTCTAAATATGAGCTTAGTTTAAAAAAACTGAAAACGCAATTTATTATAATAATAATTAACAACAGAAATTCAATAACTTAAACTATTAATATCTTTAAAAATCGAAATTATCTACGTTTAATATATAATTCCTCTTTAAAAGTGCTCAAAACAGAATATTATTCTAAGATGCTACTGTATACCATATTATATGTTCTTCCGTCAGTTGAAAATATGTGAAGATTTGGGCATTGGCACTCCGATCAGGCTACATATAGTTGGCCATGGGTAAACATTGCTTTTTCAAACGCAATTCCCCTGCTACCTGAAATGTTAGCTCTGTTAATAGCAACAGTAAAACTGGAAATTGAACTTGTTTGAATTGAAACGGTAGGTCAGTAGGGATACTTGGAATTCGAGTATGATAACACTATCCCTTTTCATGACATATGTTCAAATATTGGCACTAAGTATATTCTGCATCAGTTTTGTGATTCACAAAGCCCCGTTCCTTTACATAGTCGAGGAGCATAGAAATTTTGCATAACTGGTACATTTAGTTTTAATTGAAGTTTATGTGAGGGTACACCCAAATGTTAAAGGGAATTTAAGAACTCCGTGGGATATCAAGTACTTTTTTCTTTATCCATGATTGTATTAATTGATAAATATTTCTTCATCCCCCCGTCTCCCCTGCCCGTCGTTTAAATTTTCAATGTTGATTTTATGAACAATGTCATTGTTAGGCACCAATATTGATCTTGCTCGCAACCACTGATCCCAATTTTAAATTTTGTTGCAAGCCTGGGTAAATTTGAGCAATAAGATTTACATCATTTTCTTCTACATTACAAAATTCTCTGGAAATCAAATATAGCCCCCAGCATTTGCATCCAAGCATCCATAACCGGTTTTCAATTGCGTCTGTGCATAATGTTCCGAATCTACATCATTATGACGATGCAATCTCATATTCGTTTTCAGACTGAATTGTTCAACTTTTGCCCATAAGCTTGAATTCACCAGCCAATATATAATAAAGCTACCATTCCTCCTATAATATCTGTACTATCTCGTAAGCCCAGAAGAGTCCGATTAAACGCTTCTAAAGCTTTCTTGTGAGACATCGTACTTTCATCCTACACTAAAAGCTTACATTGTGGAAGCATCCTGCCTTGAGAGCTATTTCTTCTGAAATTTCAGATGAGTGAATCTTCAAATGCAAGATTAAGTGATAATTTTAAAACGGAATGTGCAGTACGACCGTTGGTCAGTAAAATCGTGGCTATACCAGAAGAAGTCATAGCAACTGCTATCTTCTGGGTTTTTCTGATAGTCATTAATAATAAGTTTAGCTAAAACCTTTTTTCGGTTCCTCCAGGGGCGTCGAGAAAAAAGAGTGCACCACTGCCGGATTCTATTTTACGTAACACTTGTTGGAAAACGTGACTTTGTTCTGGAGTTAATTGAGGGATAAATTCTGTTACTTGATGTTGCAATGCTATAAAATCGTAGTTTAATTCTCGACCAATTTCATTATCAAAGCCATTTCCGTCGACACGTCTAGGACTAATCATTCCAAAATCAATATCTTCTTCCCGACCATTCTGAAAACCTTTATTGCGTTTCGTTGTAGATGTGTTCATTGAAAGGCATATTTGGTATTAAAAAAAATCTTCTTTGGTAAAATATCTTCCGCCAAGTAGTCTTTGTACTTATTCCAAAAATTCAAGTAATAAATACTTTCAAAACTAATTAATAATCAAAACTAATAAAGTAATCAAAACTTTTTTGAAACTGTCAATTAATATTATCATAGAATTTTCAATGTCACGCGCGCGCAATTCGCTAAAACTTTATTTCGTTTCCCTTTTTAAAAGTGGGAAAAAATTTGCATTAAAATATCTGGGATTGTCGGAATAGAGAACTTCTTAGCCAACTTGGCGATATTTCTCAAAGTTTGAGTTTGACATTTAACAAACGTAACGTAATACACGTTAGACGTTTAATAAAAAACCATTTAAAAAATTGCTTTTTGTAAAGATGCTAAATTGCACTATGTTTCAGTTATTTGTTACAAATGTGAGAAAATTTTTATTAAAATTTCCATTATTGTCCAAATGCATAATTTTGTGCCAATTTGGCGGCGAGTAAGCAACGTGAACGTTTTACCCGCACAGCTCCCGTTCCCGTACGAATATAGAGATAAAATATATCTTATGTTACTCCCTGATAAAGTAGCTTTCCATTGGTGAAAGAATTTTTAAAATCGGACCAGAAGTTCCCGAGATTAGCCGGAACAAACAGACAGACAGACAGACAAACATTTTAAAAATTTAATTTTTGATAAAAGTACCGTATATACCTTTAAATGCATTTACTAAAAGCTGCTAATTTGAAATTACAAACAGACACTTCAATTTTATTTATTTGTATAGATTACATTACATTTATTAATAGTTTTCATTCAGCAAGTATTTATTTCTTTTATAACACTTACATGTCCGCGTAGTTCAAAAGTTGTTGACAGATATATGCTAAAGGTATTTTTAATTACATTCTATTATTATCTGTACTAATTACATTTAAAGTAGTGAAGAAAATAAAGAAAGTAATTTTAATTATATTTTTCATTAGAAATATCGTTTTATATAATTATTATAATAAAATTAGAATGTGTGTTGAAGTTTCACAAAAATTTTAATAATAAGACGAACAGAATGTTATTTTTCTTTCTTCCTCTTCTTCTTCATTATCTTCCGTCACTTGAAAATTTCCAATTTATTCTCATCATTTTCGTTGTGAAGGGTATTTGTCTCCAAATCTAGAAGGATTTCGGGATTAAAAGTACAATCTTCATAGAGATCGCTCTCATATCGTGAAGCATAGAAGCAAGCTTGCCCATTATACTGGCCACAAGCTGAAGAACATTGCAACCCCGATTTCCTACATCCACAGCGTGAACCACGACCATTTTTGCAGTTGCAAAATATTGTATTAATTCATCTGGAGCATGCGGTAATACTTTCGTAATCGATTCCAAGAATTCATTCCGCAGAATTCAACCACATCCCTGGGGTTCTAAATCATTCCCTAACCAAATTTGAACTTGATAATATACACTGCTGATGTGTTGAAGGGCCTCTGTACTTGTTGGTGGAAGATTGGATAACTGCACGGGTATATTGAGCTTTGTTGACTTGATGAATTGAGTTTAACGAAGATTATCAATACTGTTCTCAGATTTTGGAGCATTATATATCACCAACAAGACTCTTACTCTATTTTCATGTAATGTTTGTAGAGGACAGTTTTCTTCTTGGAATACTTGAGAAGTTGATCCAAATACGGAGCAGTCTCTAATATTCTATTGAAAACTTTTTTCTATTTTTTAAAAAATGCAGATATTGTGTCATAGCCATTAAATGCATTCAGAAATTAAATGTTTTTACAATGAGGATATTTATCAATTTGAGTGTTTTTAAGTTTAACATTCCATTTGTCCAACTTTTTTAAAGAACACTTCTTCCTAAAGTGTTTGACTACGTCCAATCAAAATAACGAGCAAATCAATATCTTCTCCTACTATGACGGCAATCCTGTATGTTCCGATTCTTCAATAGCTGTTACTATGATAAGAACATCTGCATCATCTCTGGCCTGCTTTGTCGTGATATCAACAAATTCTAATTTTCCAATCAACATTTTAATAAAAAATTTTTATTACATCGATTCGACAAAAATTTCTCTTGGCTAATTGATACGATCAGTGTTCGTTGATACAAACTTCATTCTATTTTGATAAAGCAGCAGTTCTTAGCTGTCCATTTATACTTTTGCTATAGTTCGAGGATCTATCAAATACAACTACAATTTTAGAATCATAACGTTTTTGTAAATATTTTACGTATTTATCTAAAATTATCGAAAAAGTATCGTCTTTACTCCATACGACGCGATGCAGAAGAAACCCACCCTCAATAATGTATGTTACATTATTTTCGTCGATATCGACAGGAGTCATATTGTCATATAATGTCGCTTTCGTGGTTTTTCACATGCCATATTATCAAATAAAGGA